>JAEUCK010005261.1:0-29344 GCA_017311455.1 Otocyon megalotis megalotis | reverse complement strand
TAAATGTACCATAACCCTCAACCTAACCCTAACCCTAACCCTACACTGTATCATAACCCTAACCGTAAACCTAACCTTAACCCTAACCTGTACCGTAACCCTAACACGAACCCTAAACCTAAAACTTACCGGTACCATAACCCTAACCCTAACCCTAAACCTAACACTAACCATAACCTGTACCGTAACCCTAACCCTAACCCTACCATAAACCTAACCGGTACCATAAACCTAAGCCTAACAGTAACGCTAACTTTCACCCTAACCTGTAACGTAACCGTAACCCTAAACCTAACACTAAACTTAATGCTATCCTATACTGTAACCCTAAACCTAACCTGTACCGTTACCCTAACCGTAACACTAAACCCAACCCTAACCCTAACCCTAACCACTACCGTAACACTAACCCTAAACCTAACCCTAACCCTAACCCTAAACTTAACCCTAAACTGTACCACAAACCTAACCCTAACCCTAACCCTAACCCTAACCCTGACACTAATCTGTCTGGTAACCCTAAATCTAACCTTAACGCTAACCCTAACTCGTACCGTAACCATAACCCTAAACCTAATCTTACGCTGAACCGTAAGCCTTACCCAAACCCCAAAAGTACCCGTAACCCTAAACCAGAATTGTACAGCAACCCTAACCGTAACACTAACTTTAACCCTGTCCTAACCGTAACCCTAACCTGTACGGTAACCCTATCCTAACCCTAACCAGTACCACAACCCTAACCCTAACCCTAACCCTTACCCTAACCTTGACACTAACCTGTATGGTAACCATAACCCTAACCCTAACCTGTACGGAAACCCTAATCCTAACCCTAACCTGTACCGCAACCCTAACCCTAACCCTAACCCTTACCCTAACCCAGACACTAATCTGTACGGTAACCCTAACCCTAAACCTAACCCTAACCCTAACCGTAACCCGTACCGTAACCATAACCCTAAACTTAACCTTTCCCTGAACCGTAACCCTACCCTAACCCAACCCTACCCGTGACCCTAAACCACAACTGTACAGCAAACCTAACGGCAACCCTAATCTCACCGTAACCCTTAACTTAACTGTAACACTAAACCTAACCATAAAACCTAACCTGTACCGTAACCCTAACCCTAACCCTAACCATAAACCTAACCTTAACCCTAACACATACAGAAACCCTAACCCTAACCCAAACCCTAACCTGTACCGTAACCATAAACCTAACCCTAATCCTAACCCTAACTCTAAACTGTATGGTAACCCTAACCCTAACCTGTATGGTAACCCTAACCCTAACACTAACCCAAACCTGTACCGCAAACCTAACCCTAAACCTAACCCTAACCCTAACCCTAACGCTGACACGAATCTGTCTGGTAACCCTAAATCTAACCCTAACGCTAACCCTAACTCGTACCGTAACCATAAACCTAAACCTAACCTTTGGCTGAACCATAACCCTTACCCTAACCCCAAACATACCCGTAACCCTAAACCACCATTGTACTGCAACCCTAACCGTATCCCTAACCTTAACCCTACCCTAACCGTAACACTTACCTGTACCGTGACACAAAACCTAACCCTAAACCTAACATGTACCGTAACCCTAACCCTAACCCTAACCCTAACCCTAACACTTACCTGTACCGTGACACAAAACCTAACTCTAACCCTAACCCTAACCTCTACCGTAACCCTAACCCTAACCGTAAACCTAACCCTAATCCTAACCCTAACTCTAACGTGTAAGGTAACCCTAACCCTAACCGTAAACCTAACGTGAACCATAGCCCTAACCCTACCCTAAACCTAACCCTAACCTGTACCGTAACTCTAACCCTATACCTAACACTAACACTAACCCTAACCTGTACCGTAACCCTAAACCTAACCCTAACCCTAAAACTAACCTATACCGTAACCGTAACCCTAAACCTAACCATAACCATAACTTGTATCGTAACTCTACCCCTCACCCTAAACCTAACCTTAACCCTAACATGTACCATAACCCTAAACGTAACCCTAAACTTAACCTGAACCATAACCCTAACCCTAACCCTAAAACGAACCATAACATATACCTTAACCCTAACCTTACCCTGAACCTTACTCTATTTTTTTTACAAATTATGTTTTTTATTTTTTATTTATTTATGATAGTCACAGAGAGAGAGAGCGAGAGAGAGAGAGAGAGAGGCAGAGAAACAGGCAGGGGGAGAAGCAGGCTCCATGCACCGGGAGCCCGACGTGGGATTCGATCCCGGGTCTCCAGGGTCGCGCCCTGGGCCAAAGGCAGGCGCCAAACCGCTGTGCCAGCCAGGGATCCCCTGACCCTTACTCTAAACCAAACCTGTGCCATAACCCTAACCCTAACCCTAACCTGTACCTCAACCCTAAACCTAACCCTAACACTACACCTAACCTGTACGGTAAAACTAACCCTAACCCTAAACTTTACGGTAACCCTAATCCTAACCCTAACCAGGACCGCAACCCTAACCCTAACCCTAACCCTTACCCTAACCTTGACACTAACCTGTACGGTAACCCTAACACTAACCCTAACCCTAACCTGTATGGTAACCCTAATCCTAACCCTAACCTGTATCGCAACCCTAACCCTAACCCTAACCCTAACCCTGACACTAATCTGTATGGTAACCCTAACCCTAACCCTAAACCTAACCCTAACCGTAACCCGTACCGTAACCATAACCCTTAACTTAACCTTACCCTGAACCGTAACCCTACCCTAACCCCAACCCTACACATAACCCTAAACCACAACTGTACAGCAAACCTAACGGCAACCCTAACCTCACCGTAACCCTTAACTTTACCGTAACACTAAACCTAACCATAAACCCAACCTGTACCATAACCCTAACCCTAACCCTAAACCTAACCTTAACCCTAACACATACAGAAACCCTAACCCTAACCCTAACCCTAACCTGTACCGTAACCCTAAACGTAACCCTAACCCTAACTCTAACCTGTATGGTAACCCTAACCCTAACCCTAACGTGTATGGTTACCCTAACCCTAACCCTAATCCTAACCTGTACCGCAAACCTAACCCTAACCCTAACCCTAACCCTAACCCTAACACTGACACTAATCTGTCCGGTAACCCTAAATCTAACCCTAACGCTAACCCTAACATGTACCGTAACCATAAACCTAAACCTAACCTTACGCTGAACCGTAACCCATACCCTAACCCCAAACCTACCCGTAACTCTAAACCACTATTGTACCGCAACCCTAACCGTAACCCTAACCTTAACCCTACCCTAACCGTAACCCTTACCTGTACCTTAACACTAAACTTAACCCTAAACCTAACCTGTACCGTAATCCTAACCCTAAACCTAAACCTAACCTTAACCCTAACCTGAACTGAACACCTAACCCTAACCCTAATCTAACACTAACCTGTACCGTAACCCTAACCCTAACAGTAACGCTAACCCTAAATGTACCATAACCCTCAACCTAACCCTAAACCTAACCCTACACTGTATCATAACCCTAACCGTAACCCTAACCTTAACCCTAACCTGTACCGTAACCCTAACACGAACCCTAAACCTAAAACTAACCGGTACCATAACCCTAACCCTAACCCTAAACCTAACACTAACCATAACCTGTACCGTAACCCTAACCCTAACCCTACCGTAAACCTAACCGGTACCATAAACCTAACCCTAACAGTAACGCTAACTTTCACCCTAACCTGTACCGTAACCCTAACACTAACACTAAACCTAACCCTAACCTGTACCGTAACCGTAACCCTAAACCTAACACTAACCTTAATGCTATCCTATACCGTAACCCTAAACCTAACCTGTACCGTTACCCTAACCGTAACACTAAACCCAACCCTAACCCTAACCCTAACCCTAACCACTACCGTAACACTAACCCTAAACCTAACCCTAACCCTAACCCTAAACTTAACCCTAAACTGTACCACAAACCTAACCCTAACCCTAACCCTAACCCTAACCCTGACACTAATCTGTCTGGTAACCCTAAATCTAACCTTAACGCTAACCCTAACTCGTACCGTAACCATAACCCTAAACCTAATCTTACGCTGAACCGTAAGCCTTACCCAAACCCCAAAAGTACCCGTAACCCTAAACCAGAATTGTACCGCAACCCTAACCGTAACCCTAACTTTAACCCTACCCTAACCGTAACGCTAACCTGTACGGTAACCCTAATCCTAACCCTAACCAGTACCACAACCCTAACCCTAACCCTAACCCTTACCCTAACCTTGACACTAACCTGTATCGTAACCATAACCCTAACCCTAACCTGTATGGAAACCCTAATCCTAACCCTAACCTGTACCGCAACCCTAACCCTAACCCTAACCCTTCCCCTAACCCTGACACTAATCTGTACGGTAACCCTAACCCTAAACCTAACCCTAACCCTAACCGTAACCCGTACCGTAACCATAACCCTAAACTTAACCTTTCCCTGAACCGTAACCCTACCCTAACCCAACCCTACCCGTGACCCTAAACCACAACTGTACAGCAAACCTAACGGCAACCCTAATCTCACCGTAACCCTGAACTTAACCGTAACACTAAACCTAACCATAAACCTAACCTGTACCGTAACCCTAACCCTAACCCTAACCATAAACCTAACCTTAACCCTAACACATACAGAAACCCTAACCCTAACCCAAACCCTAACCTGTACCGTAACCATAAACCTAACCCTAATCCTAACCCTAACTCTAAACTGTATGGTAACCCTAACCCTAACCCTAACCCTAACTGTATGGTAACCCTAACCCTAACACTAACCCAAACCTGTACCGCACCTAACCCTAACCCTAACCCTAACCCTAACCCTAACGCTGACACGAATCTGTCTGGTAACCCTAAATCTAACCCTAACGCTAACCCTAACTCGTACCGTAACCATAAACCTAAACCTAACCTTAGGCTGAACCATAACCCTTACCCTAACCCCAAACATACCCATAACCCTAAACCACCATTGTACTGCAACCCTAATCGTATCCCTAACCTTAACCCTACCCTAACCGTAACACTTACCTGTACCGTAACACAAAACCTAACCCTAAACCTAACATGTACCGTAACCCTAACCCTAACCCTAACCCTAACCTTAACCCTAACCTGTACCGAAACCCTAAACCTAACTCTAACCCTAACCCTAACCTCTACCGTAACCCTAACCCTAACCGTAAACCTAACCCTAACCCTAACCCTAACTCTAACGTGTAAGGTAACCCTAACCCTAACCGTAAACCTAACGTGAACCATAGCCCTAACCCTACCCTAAACCTAACCCTAACCTGTACCGTAACTCTAACCCTAAACCTAACACTAACACTAACCCTAACCTGTACCGTAACCCTAAACCTAACCCTAACCCTAATGCTAACCTATACCGTAACCGTAACCCTAAACCTAACCATAACCATAACTTGTATCGTAACTCTACCCCTCACCCTAAACCTAACCTTAACCCTAACATGTACCATAACCCTAAACGTAACCCTAAACTTAACCTGAACCATAACCCTAACCCTAACCCTAACCCTAAAACGAACCATAACATATACCTTAACCCTAACCTTACCCTGAACCTTACTCTATTTTTTTTACAAACTATGTTTTTTATTTTTTATTTATTTATGATAGTCACAGAGAGAGAGAGAGAGAGAGAGAGAGAGAGAGAGAGAGGCAGAGAAACAGGCAGGGGGAGAAGCAGGCTCCATGCACCGGGAGCCCGACGTGGGATTCGATCCCGGGTCTCCAGGGTCGCGCCCTGGGCCAAAGGCAGGCGCCAAACCGCTGTGCCAGCCAGGGATCCCCTGACCCTTACTCTAAACCAAACCTGTGCCATAACCCTAACCCTAAACCTAACCTGTACCTCAACCCTAAACCTAACCCTAACACTACACCTAACCTGTACGGTAAAACTAACCCTAACCCTAAACTTTACGGTAACCCTAATCCTAACCCTAACCAGGACCGCAACCCTAACCCTAACCCTAACCCTTACCCTAACCTTGACACTAACCTGTACGGTAACCCTAACACTAACCCTAACCCTAACCTGTATGGTAACCCTAATCCTAACCCTAACCTGTATCGCAACCCTAACCCTAACCCTAACCCTTACCCTAAACCTGACACTAATCTGTATGGTAACCCTAACCCTAAACCTAACCCTAACACTAACCGTAACCCGTACCATAACCATAACCCTAAACTTAACCTTACCCTGAACCGTAACCCTACCCTAACCCCAACCCTACACATAACCCTAAACCAGAACTGTACAGCAAACCTAACGGCAACCCTAACCTCACCGTAACCCTTAACTTTACCGTAACACTAAACCTAACCATAAGCCTAACCTGTACCATAACCATAACCCTAACCCTAAACCTAACCTTAACCCTAACACATACAGAAACCCTAACCCTAACCCTAACCCTAACCTGTACCGTAACCCTAAAACTAACCCTAACCCTAACCCTAACTCTAACCTGTACGGTAACCCTAACCCTAACCCTAACGTGTATGGTTACCCTAACCCTAACCCTAATCCTAACATGTACCGCAAACCTAACCCTAACCCTAACCCTAACCCTAACACTGACACTAATCTGTCCGGTAACCCTAAATCTAACCCTAACGCTAACCCTAACATGTACCATAACCAAAAACCTAAACCTAACCTTATGCTGAACCGTAACCCACACCCTAACCCCAAACCTACCCGTAACTCTAAACCACTATTGTACCGCAACGCTAACCGTAACCCTAACCTTAACCCTACCCTAACCGTAACCCTTATCTGTACCATAACACTAAACTTAACCCTAAACCTAACCTGTACCGTAATCCTAACCCTAAACCTAAACCTAACCTTAACCCTAACCTGAATTGAAAACCTAACCCTAACCCTAACCCTAACACTAACCTGTACTGTAAATTCCTAACTCCTAACAGTAACGCTAACCCCTGGGGACAAAATTCATAACTCCTCAATCCAACTCCTAAACCTAACCCTACACTGTATCATAAATCTCTAACCGTAACCCTAATTCCAACCCCTGCACCCTGTACTGCACCCTAACACGAATCCCTAAACTTAAAATTCAACCGGTACCATAACCCTAACTCCAACTCCTAAACCTAACACTAAATCTGGCAACTCTGTACTGCAACCCTAACCCTAACCTGGCCGTAAATCCCACCGGTACCATAAACCTAACTCCTAACAGTAACGCTAATCTCACCCTAACCTGTACCGCAACCCTAACACTAACACTAAACCTAACCCTAACCTGTACCGTAACCGTAACCATAAACCTAACACTAACCTTAATGCTATCCTATACCATAACCCTAAACCTAAACTGTACCGTTACCCTAACCGTAACACTAAACCCAACCCTAACCCTAACCCTAACCACTACCGTAACACTAACCCTAAACCTAACCCTAACCCTAACCCTAAACTTAACCCTAAACTGTACCACAAACCTAACCCTAACCCTAACCCTAACCCTAAATCTGACACTAATCTGTCTGGTAACCCTAAATCTAACCTTAACGCTAACCCTAACTCGTACCGTAACCATAACCCTAAACCTAATCTTACGCTGTACCGTAAGCCTTACCCAAACCCAAAAGTACCCGTAACCCTAAACCAGAATTGTACCGCAACCCTAACCGTAACCCTAAGTTTAACCCTACCCTAACCGTAACCCTAACCTGTACGGTAACCCTAATCCTAACCCTAACCAGTACCACAACCCTAACCCTAACCCTAACCCTTACCCTAACCTTGACACTAACCTGTATCGTAACCATAACCCTAACCCTAACCTGTACGGAAACACTAATCCTAACCCTAACCTGTACCGCACACTAACCCTAACCCTAACCCTTCCCCTAACCCTGACACTAATCTGTACGGTAACCCTAACCCTAAACCTAACCCTAACCCTAACCGTAACCCGTACCGTAACCATAACCCTAAACTTAACCTTTCCCTGAACCGTAACCCTACCCTAACCCAACCCTACCCATGACCCTAAACCACAACTGTACAGCAAACCTAACGGCAACCCTAATCTCACCGTAACCCTGAACTTAACCGTAACACTAAACCTAACCATAAACCTAACCTGTACCGTAACCCTAACCCTAACCCTAACCATAAACCTAACCTTAACCCTAACACATACAGAAACCCTAACCCTAACCAAAACCCTAACCTGTACCGAAACCATAAACCTAACCCTAATCCTAACCCTAACTCTAAACTGTATGGTAACCCTAACCCTAACCTGTATGGTAACCCTAACCCTAACACTAACCCAAACCTATACCGCAAAACTAACCCTAACCCTAACCCTAACCCTAACCCTAACGCTGACACGAATCTGTCTGGTAACCCTAAATGTAACACTAACGCTAACCCTAACTCGTACCGTAACCATAAACGTAAACCTAACCTTAGGCTGAACCATAACCCTTACCCTAACCCCAAACATACCCATAACCCTAAACCACCATTGTACTGCAACCCTAATCGTATCCCTAACCTTAACCCTACCCTAACCGTAACACTTACCTGTACCGTAACACAAAACCTAACCCTAAACCTAACATGTACCGTAACCCTAACCCTAACCCTAACCCTAACCTTAACCCTAACCTGTACCGAAACCCTAAACCTAACTCTAACCCTAACCCTAACCTCTACCGTAACCCTAACCCTAACCCTAAACCTAACCCTAACCCTAACCCTAACTCTAACGTGTAAGGTAACCCTAACCCTAACCGTAAACCTAACGTGAACCATAGCCTCTAACCCTACCCTAAACCTAACCCTAACCTGTACCTGTAACTCTAATCCTAAACCTAACACTAACACTAACCCTAACTCTGTAATCTGCACCCTAAACCTAACCCTAACCCTAATGCTAACCTATACCGTAACCGTAACTTAAACTCTAACCATAACCATAATCTTCTGTATCGTAACTCTACCCCTCACCCTAAACCTAACCTTAACCCTAACATGTACTATAACCCTAAACGTAACCCTAAACTTAACCTGAACCATAACCCTAACCCTAACCCTAACCCTAAAACGAACCATAACATATACCTTAACCCTAACCTTACCCTGAACTTTACTCTATTTTTTTTTACAAACTATGTTTTTTATTTTTTATTTATTTATGATAGTCACAGAGAGAGAGAGAGAGAGAGAGAGAGAGAGAGAGGCAGAGAAACAGGCAGGGGGAGAAGCAGGCTCCATGCACCGGGAGCCCGACGTGGGATTCGATCCAGGGTCTCCAGTGTCGCGCCCTGGGCCAAAGGCAGGCGCCAAACCGCTGTGCCAGCCAGGGATCCCCTGACCCTTACTCTAAACCAAACCTGTGCCATAACCCTAACCCTAACCCTAACCTGTACCTCAACCCTAAACCTAACCCTAACACTACAACTAACCAGTAGGGTAACCCTAACCCTAACCCTATCCCTAACCCTAACCCTAACCTGTACGGTACCCTAATCCTACCCCTAACCAGTACCGCAAGCCTAACCCTAACCCTAACCCTTACCCTAACCTTGACACTAACCTGTACGGTAACCCTAACACTAACCCTAACCCTAACCTGTATGGTAACCCTAATCCTAACCCTAACCTGTATCGCAACCCTAACCCTAACCCTAACCCTTACCCTAACCCTGACACTAATCTGTATGGTAACCCTAACCCTAAACCTAACCCTAACCCTAAAGTAACCCGTACCGTAACCATAACCCTAAACTTAACCTTACCCTGAACCGTAACCCTACCAAAACCCCAACCCTACACATAACCCTAAACCACAACTGTACAGCAAACCTAACGGCAACCCTAACCTCACCGTAACCCTTAACTTTACCGTAACACTAAACCTAACCATAAACCTAACCTGTACCGTAACCCTAACCCTAACCCTAAACCTAACCTTAACCCTAACACATACAGAAACCCTAACCGTAACCCTAACCATAACCTGTACCGTAACCCTAAACCTAACCCTAACCCTAACCCTAACTCTAACCTGTATGGTAACCCTAACCCTAACCCTAATGTGTATGGTTACCCTAACACTAACCCTAATCCTAACCTGTACCGCAAACCTAACCCTAACCCTAACCCTAACCCTAACCCTAACACTGACACTAATCTGTCCGGTAACCCTAAATCTAACCCTAACGCTAACCCTAACATGTACCATAACCAAAAACCTAAACCTAACCTTACGCTGAACCGTAACCCATACCCTAACCCCAAACCTACCCGTAACTCTAAACCACTATTGTACCGCAACCCTAACCGTACCCCTAACCTTAACCCTACCCTAACCGTAACCCTTACCTGTACCTTAACACTAAACTTAACCCTAAACCTAACCTGTACCACAATCCTAACCCTAAACCTAAACCTAACCTTAACCCTAACCTGAACTGAACACCTAACCCTAACCCTAACCCTAACACTAACCTGTACCGTAACCCTAACCCCTACAGTAACGCTAACCGTAAATGTACCATAACCCTCAACCTAACCCTAAACCTAACCCTACACTGTATCATAACCCTAACCGTAACCCTAACCTTAACCCTAACCTGTACCGTAACCCTAACACGAACCCTAAACCTAAAACTAACCGGTACCATAACCCTAACCCTAACCCTAAACCTAACACTAACCATAACCTGTACCATAACCCTAACCCTAACCCTACTGTAAACCTAACCGGTACCATAAACCTAAACCTAACAGTAACGCTAACTTTCACCCTAACCTGTACCGTAACCCTAACACTAACACTAAACCTAAACCTAACCTGTACCGTAACCGTAACCCTAAACCTAACACTAAACTTAATGCTATCCTATACCGTAACCCTAAAACTAACCTGTACCGTTACCCTAACCGTAACACTAAACCCAACCCTAACTCTAACCCTAACCCTAACCACTACCGTAACACTAACCCTAAACCTAACCCTAACCCTAACCCTAAACTTAACCCTAACCTGTACCACAAACCTAACCCTAACCCTAACCCTAACCCTGACACTAATCTGTCTGGTAACCCTAAATCTAACCTTAACGCTAACCCTAACTCGTACCGTAACCATAACCCTAAACCTAATCTTACGCTGAACCGTAAGCCTTACCCAAACCCCAAAAGTACCCGTAACCCTAAACCAGAATTGTACCGGAAACCTAACCGTAACCCTAACTTTAACCCTACCCTAACCGTAACCCTAACCTGTACGATAACCCTAATCCTAACCCTAACCAGTACCACAACCCTAACCCTAACCCTAACCCTAACCCTAACCCTAACCTGTACCGAAACCTAACCCTAACCCTAACCCCAACCCCTAACCTTGCTCCTTAACCCTCACCCCAACCCTAAACCTAACCCTAACCCTAAACGTAACTCCCCTAACGTGTAAGGTAACCCTAGCCCTAACCCTAACCCTAACCGTAAACCTAACGTGAACCGTACCCCTAACACTACCTTAAACCTAACCCTAACCTGTACCGTAACTCTAACCCTAAACCTAACACTAACACTAACCCTAACCTGTACCCGTAACCCTAAACCTAACCTTAACCCTAATGCTAACCTATACCGTAACCGTAAGCCTAAACCTAACCATAACCATAACTTGTATAGTAACTCTACCCTTCACCCTAAACCTAACCTTAACCCTAACATGTACCATAACCCTAAACGTAACCCTAAACATAACCTGTACCGTAACCCTAACCCTAACCCTAAAACGAACCATAACATATACCGTAACCCTAACCATACCCTGACCCTTACTCTAAACCAAACCTGTGCCATAAACCTAACCCTAACCCTAACCTGTACCTGAACACTAAACCTAACCCTAACACTACACCTAAACTGTACGGTAACCCTAACCCTAACCCTAACCTGTACGGTAACCCTAATCCTAACCCTAACCTGTACCGCAACCCTACCCTAACCCTAACCCTTACCCTAACCCTGACACTAATCTGTACGGTAACCCTAACCCTAAACCTAACCCTAACCCTAACCGTAACCCGTACCGTAACCATAACCCTAAACTTAACCTTTCCCTGAACCGTAACCCTACCCTAACCCCAACCCTACCCATGACCCTAAACCACAACTGGAAGCAAACCTAACGGCAACCCTAATCTCACCGTAACCCTTAACTTAACCGTAACACTAAACCTAACCATAAACCTAACCTGTACCGTAACCCTAACCCTAACCCTAACCATAAACCTAACCTTAACCCTAACACATACAGAAACCCTAAAGCTAACCCTAACCCTAACCTGTACCGTAACCATAAACCTAACCCTAATCCTAACCCTAACTCTAACCTGTATGGTAACCCTAACCCTAACCCTAACCCTAACCTGTATGGTAACCCTAACCCTAACACTAACCCAAACCTGTACCGCAAACCTAACCCTAACCCTAACCGTAACCCTAACCCTAACGCTGACACTAATCTGTCTGGTAACCCTAAATCTAACACTAACGCTAACCCTAACTCGTACCGTAACCATAAACCTAAACCTAATCTTAGGCTGAACCGTAACTCTTACCCTAACCCCAAACATACCCGTAACCCTAAACCACAATTGTACTGCAACCCTAACCGTAACCCTAACCTTAACCCTACCCTAACCGTAACCCTTACCTGTACCGTAACACAAAACCTAACCCTAAACCTAACCTGTACCGTAACCCTAACCCTAACCCTAACCCTAACCTTAACCCTAACCAGTACCGAAACCCTAACCCTAACTCTAACCCTAACCCTAAACTGTACCGTAACCCTAACCCTAACCCTAAACCTAACCCTAACCCTAACTCTAACGTGTAAGGTAACCCTAACCCTAACCATAAACCTAACGTGAACCGTAGCCCTAACCCTATCCTAAACCTAACCCTAACCTGTACCGTAACTCTAACCCTAAAACTAAACCTAACCCTAACCATAAACCTAAATCTAATGTGTAAGGTAACCCTAACCCTAACCGTAAACCTAACGTGAACCGTAGCCCTAACCCTACCCTAAACCTAACCCTAACCTGTACCGTAACTCTAACCCTAAACCTAACACTAACACTAACCCTACCTGTACCGTAACCCTAAACCTAACCCTAACCCTAATGCTAACCTATACCGTAACCGTAACCCTAAACCTAACCACAACCATAACTTGTATCGTAACTCTACCCCTCACCCTAAACCTAACCTTAACCCTAACATGTACCATAACCCTAAACGTAACCCTAAACTTAACCTGAACCATAACCCTAACCCTAACCCTAAAACGAACCATAACATATACCTTAACCCTAACCTTACCCTGAACATAACTCTATTTTTTTTTTACAAATTATGTTTTTTATTTTTTATTTATTTATGATAGTCAGAGAGAGAGAGAGAGAGAGAGTGAGAGAGAGAGAGAGGCAGAGAAACAGGCAGGGGGAGAAGCAGGCTCCATGCACCGGGAGCCCGACGTGGGATTCGATCCCGGGTCTCCAGGATCGCGCCCTGGGCCAAAGGCAGGCGCCAAACCGCTGCGCCACCCAGGGATCCCCTGACCCTTACTCTAAACCAAACCTGTGCCATAACACTAACCCTAACCCTAAATTGTACCTCAACACTAAACCTAACCCTAACACTACACCTAACCTGTACGGTAAACCTAACTCTAACCCTAACCTGTACGGTAACCCTAATCCTAACCCTAACCAATACAGCAACCCTAACCCTAACCCTAACCCTTACCCTAACCTTGACACTAACCTGTACGGTAACCCTAACCCTAACCCTAACCCTAACCTGTATGGTAACCCTAATCCTAACCCTAACCTGTACCGCAACCCTAACCCTAACACTTACCCTAACCCTGACACTAATCTGTATGGTAACCCTAACCCTAAACCTAACCCTAACCCTAACCGTAACCCGTACCGTAACCATAACCCTAAACTTAACCTTACCCTGAACCGTAACCCTACCCTAACCCCACCCCTACCCATAACCCTAAACCACAACTGTACAGCAAACCTAACGGCAACCCTAACTTCACCATAACCCTTAACTTTACCGTAACACTAAACCTAACCATAAACCTAACCTGTACCGTAACCCTAACCCTAACCCTAAACCTAACCTTAACCCTAACACATACAGAAACCCTAACCCTAACCCTAACCCTAACCTGTACCGTAAACCTAAACCTAAGCCTAACCCTAACCCTAACTCTAACCTGTATGGTAACCCTAACCCAAACCCTAACCTGTATGGTAACCCTAACCCTAACCCTAATCCTAACCTGTCCCGCAAAACTAACCCTAACCCTAACCCTAACCCTAACAACGATGACACTAATCTGTCTGGTAACTCTAAATCTAACCCTAACGCTAACCCTAACTTGTACCGTAACCATAAACCTAAACCTAACCTTACGCTGAACCATAACCCATACCCTAACCCCAAACCTAGCCGTAACTCTAAACCACTATTGTACCGCAACCCTAACCGTAACCCTAACCTTAACCCTACCCTAACCGTAACCCTTACCTGTACCGTAACACTAAACTTAACCCTAAACCTAACCTGTACCGTAATCCTAACCCTAACCCTAAACCTAACCTTAACACTAACCTGAACTGAAAACCTAACCCTAACCCTAACCCTAACCCTAACACTAACCTGTACCGTAACCCTAACCCTAACAGTAACGCTAACCCTAAATGTACCATAACCCTCAACCTAACCCTAACCCTAACCCTACACTGTATCCTAACCCTAACCGTAACCCTAACCTTAACCCTAACCTGTACCATAACCCTAACACGAACCCTAAACCTAAAACTAACCGGTACCATAACCCTAACCCTAACCCTAAACCTAACACTAACCATAACCTGTACCATAACCCTAACCCTAACCCTAAACCTAACCGGTACCATAAACCTAACCCTAACCCTAACAGTAACGCTAACTTTCACCCTAACCTGTACCGTAACCCTAACACTAACACTAAACCTAACCCTAACCTGTACCGTAACCGTAACCCTAAACCTAACACTAACCTTAATGCTATCCTATACCGTAAACCTAAACCTAACCTGTACCGTTACCCTAACCGTAACACTAAACACAACCCTAACCCTAAACCTAACCCTGACCACTACCGTAACACTAACCCTAAACCTAACCCTAACCCTAACCCTAAACTTAACCCTAACCTGTACCACAAACCTAACCCTAACCCTAACCCTAACCCTAACCCTGGCACTAATCTGTCTGGTAACCCTAAATCTAACCTTAACGCTAACCCTAACTCGTACCGTAACCATATCCCTAAACCTAACCTTACGCTGAACCGTAAGCCTTACCCAAACCCCAAACGTACCCGTAACCCTAAACCAGAATTGTACCGCAACCCTAACCGTAACCCTAACTTTAACCCTACCCTAACCGTAACCCTTACCTGTACCGTAACACTAAGCCTAACCCTACACCTAACCTGTACCGTATCACTAACCCTAACCCTAAACCTAACCTTAACCCTAACCTGTACCGAAAACCTAACCCTAACCCTAACCCCAACCCTAACCTGTTCCTTAACCCTCACCCTAACCCTAAACCTAACCCTAACCCTAAACGTAACTCTAACGTGTAAGGTAACCCTAGCCCTAACCCTAACCCTAACCGTAAACCTAACGTGAACCGTACCCCTAACACTACCTTAAACCTAACCCTAACCTGTACCGTAACTCTAACCCTAAACCTAACACTAACACTAACCCTAACCTGTACCGTAACCCTAAACCTAACCTTAACCCTAATGCTAACCTATACCGTAACCGTAAGCCTAAACCTAACCATAACCATAACTTGTATAGTAACTCTACCCTTCACCCTAAACCTAACCTTAACCCTAACATGTACCATAACCCTAAACGTAACCCTAAACATAACCTGTACCGTAACCCTAACCCTAACCCTAAAACGAACCATAACATATACCGTAACCCTAACCATACCCTGACCCTTACTCTAAACCAAACCTGTGCCATAAACCTAACCCTAACCCTAACCTGTACCTGAACACTAAACCTAACCCTAACACTACACCTAACCTGTACGGTAACCCTAACCCTAACCTGTACGGTAACCCTAATCCTAACCCTAACCTGTACCGCAACCCTAACCCTAACCCTAACCCTTACCCTAACCCTGACACTAATCTGTACGGTAACCCTAACCCTAAACCTAACCCTAACCCTAACCGTAACCCGTACCGTAACCATAACCCTAAACTTAACCTTTCCCTGAACCGTAACCCTACCCTAACCCCAACCCTACCCATGACCCTAAACCACAACTGGAAGCAAACCTAACGGCAACCCTAATCTCACCGTAACCCTTAACTTAACCGTAACACTAAACCTAACCATAAACCTAACCTGTACCGTAACCCTAACCCTAACCCTAACAATAAACCTAACCTTAACCCTAACACATACAGAAACCCTAACCCTAACCCAAACCCTAACCTGTACCGTAACCATAAACCTAACCCTAATCCTAACCCTAACTCTAACCTGTATGGTAACCCTAACCCTAACCCTAACCCTAACCTGTATGGTAACCCTAACCCTAACACTAACCCAAACCTGTACCGCAAACCTAACCCTAACCCTAACCGTAACCCTAACCCTAACGCTGACACTAATCTGTCTGGTAACCCTAAATCTAACACTAACGCTAACCCTAACTCGTACCGTAACCATAAACCTAAACCTAATCTTAGGCTGAACCGTAACTCTTACCCTAACCCCAAACATACCCGTAACCCTAAACCACAATTGTACTGCAACCCTAACCGTAACCCTAACCTTAACCCTACCCTAACCGTAACCCTTACCTGTACCGTAACACAAAACCTAACCCTAAACCTAACCTGTACCGTAACCCTAACCCTAACCCTAACCCTAACCTTAACCCTAACCAGTACCGAAACCCTAACCCTAACTCTAACCCTAACCCTAAACTGTACCGTAACCCTAACCCTAACCCTAAACCTAACCCTAACCCTAACTCTAACGTGTAAGGTAACCCTAACCCTAACCATAAACCTAACGTGAACCGTAGCCCTAACCCTATCCTAAACCTAACCCTAACCTGTACCGTAACTCTAACCCTAAAACTAAACCTAACCCTAACCATAAACCTAAATCTAATGTGTAAGGTAACCCTAACCCTAACCGTAAACCTAACGTGAACCGTAGCCCTAACCCTACCCTAAACCTAACCCTAACCTGTACCGTAACTCTAACCCTAAACCTAACACTAACACTAACCCTACCTGTACCGTAACCCTAAACCTAACCCTAACCCTAATGCTAACCTATACCGTAACCGTAACCCTAAACCTAACCACAACCATAACTTGTATCGTAACTCTACCCCTCACCCTAAACCTAACCTTAATCCTAACATGTACCATAACCCTAAACGTAACCCTAAACTTAACCTGTACCGTAACCCTAACCCTAACCCTAAAACGAACCATAACATATACCTTAACACTAACCTTACCCTGACCCTTACTCTATTTTTTTTACAAATTATGTTTTTTATTTTTTATTTATTTATGATAGTCACAGAGAGAGAGAGAGAGAGAGAGAGAGAGGCAGAGAAACAGGCAGGGGGAGAAGCAGGCTCCATGCACCGGGAGCCCGATGTGGGATTCGATCCCGGGTCTCCAGGATGGCGCCCTGGACCAAAGGCAGGCGCCAAACCGCTGCGCCACCCAGGGATCCCCTGACCCTTACTCTAAACCAAACCTGTGCCATAACACTAACCCTAACCCTAAATTGTACCTCAACACTAAACCTAACCCTAACACTACACCTAACCTGTACGGTAAACCTAACTCTAACCCTAACCTGTACGGTAACCCTAATCCTAACCCTAACCAGTACCGCACCCTAACCCTAACCCTAACCCTTACCCTAACCTTGACACTAACCTGTACGGTAACCCTAACCCTAACCCTAACCCTAACCTGTATGGTAACCCTAATCCTAACCCTAACCTGTATCGCAACCCTAACCCTAACCCTAACCCTTACCCTAACCCTGACACTAATCTGTATGGTAACCCTAACCCTAAACCTAACCCTAACCCTAACCGTAACCCGTACCATAACCATAACCCTAAACTTAACCTTACCCTGAACCGTAACCCTACCAAAACCCCAACCCTACACATAACCCTAAACCACAACTGTACAGCAAACCTAACGGCAACCCTAACCTCACCGTAACCCTTAACATTACCGTAACACTAAACCTAACCATAAGCCTAACCTGTACCATAACCCTAATCCTAACCCTAAACCTAACCTTAACCCTAACACATACAGAAACCCTAACCCTAACCCTAACCCTAACCTGTACCGTAACCCTAAACATAACCCTAACCCTAACTCTAACCTGTATGGTAACCCTAACCCTAACCCTAACCTGTATGGTAACCCTAACCCTAACCCTAATCCTAACCTGTACCGCAAAACTAACCCTAACCCTAACCCTAACCCTAACAACGCTGACACTAATCTGTCTGGTAACCCTAAATCTAACCCTAACGCTAACCCTAACTTGTACCGTAACCATAAACCTAAACCTAACCTTACGCTGAACCATAACCCATACCCTAACCCCAAACCTACCCGTAACTCTAAACCACTATTGTACCGAAACCCTAACCGTAACCCTAACCTTACCCTACCCTAACCGTAACCCTTACCTGTACCGTACACTAAACTTAACCCTAAACCTAACCTGTACCATAATCCTAACCCTAACCCTAAACCTAACCTTAACACTAACCTGAACTGAAAACCTAACCCTAACCTTAACCCTAACCCTAACACTAACCTGTACCGTAACACTAACCCTAACAGTAACGCTAACCCTAAATGTACCATAACCCTCAACCTAACCCTAACCCTAACCCTACACTGTATCATAACCCTAACCGTAACCCTAACCTTAACCCTAACCTGTACCGTAAACCTAACACGAACCCTAAACCTAAAACTAACCGGTACCATAACCCTAACCCTAACCCTAAATCTAACACTAACCATAACCTGTACCGTAACCCTAACCCTAACCCTACCGTAAACCTAACCGGTACCATAAACCTAACCCTAACAGTAACGCTTTCACCCTAACCTGTACCGTAACCCTAACACTAACACTAAACCTAACCCTAACCTGTACCGTAACCGTAACCCTAAACCTAACACTAACCTTAATGCTATCCTATACCGTAAACCTAAACCTAACCTGTACCGTTACCCTAACCGTAACACTAAACACAACCCTAACCCTAAACCTAACCCTGACCACTACCGTAACACTAACCCTAAACCTAACCCTAACCCTAACCCTAAACTTAACCCTAACCTGTACCACAAACCTAACCCTAACCCTAACCCTAACCCTGGCACTAATCTGTCTGGTAACCCTAAATCTAACCTTAACGCTAAGCCTAACTCGTACGGTAACCATAACCCTAAACCTAACCTTACGCTGAACCGTAAGCCTTACCCAAACCCCAAACGTACCCGTAACCCTAAACCAGAATTGTACCGCAACCCTAACCGTAACCCTAACTTTAACCCTACCCTAATCGTAACCCTTACCTGTACCGTAACACTAAACCTAACCCTACACCTAACCTGTACCGTATCACTAACCCTAACCCTAAACCTAACCTTAACCCTAACCTGTACCGAAAACCTAACCCTAACCCTAACCCTAACCTGTTCAGTAACCCTCACCCTAACCCTAAACCTAACCCTAACCCTAACCCTAACCGTAACTCTAACGTGTAAGGTAACCCTAGCCCTAACCCTAACCCTAACCGTAAACCTAACGTGAACCGTATCCCTAACACTACCCTAAACCTAACCCTAACCTGTACCGTAACTCTAACCCTAAACCTAACACTAACACTAACCCTAACCTGTACCGTAACCCTAAACCTAACCTTAACCCTAATGCTAACCTATACCGTAACCGTAAGCCTAAACCTAACCATAACCATAACTTGTATCGTAACTCTACCCTTCACCCTAAACCTAACCTTAACCCTAACATGTACCATAACCCTAAACGTAACCCTAAACATAACCTGTACCGTAACCCTAACCCTAATCCTAAAATGAACCATAACATATACCGTAACCCTAACCATAACCTGACCCTTACTCTAAACCAAACCTGTGCCATAACCCTAACCCTAACCCTAACCTGTACCTCAACCCTAAAGCTAACCCTAACACTACACCTAACCTGTACGGTAACCCTAACCCTAACCCTAACCTGTACGGTAACCCTAATCCTAACCCTAACCAGTACCGCAACCCTAACCTAACCCTAACCCTTACCCTAACCTTGACACTAACCTGTACGGTAACCCAAACCCTAACCCTAAACTGTACGGTAACCCTAATCCTAACCCTAACCTGTACCGCAACTCTAACCCTAACCCTAACCCTTACCCTAACCCTGACACTAATCTGTATGGTAACCCTAACCCTAAACCTAACCCTAACCCTAACCGTAACCCGTACCGTAACCATAATCCTAAACTTAACCTTATCCTGAACCGTAACCCTACCCTAACCCCAACGCTACCCGTATCCCTAAACCACAACTCTACAGCAAACCTTATGGCAACCCTAACCTCACCGTAACCCATAAATTTACCGTAACACTAAACCTAACCATAAACCTAAACTGTACCGTAACCCTAACCCTAACCATAAACCTAACTTTAACCCTAAACATACAGAAACCCTAACCCTAACCCTAAACCTAACCTGTACCTTAACCCTAAACCTAACCCTAACCCTAACCATAACTGTAGGGTAACCCTAACCCTAACCCTAACCCTAACCTGTAAGGTAACCCTAATCCTAACCCTAACCAGTACCGCAACCCTAAACCTAACCCTAACCCTTACCCTAACCCTGACACTAACCTGTACGGTAACACTAACCCTAACCCTAACCTGTACGGAAACCCTAATCCTAACCCTAAACTGTACCGCAACCCTAACGCTAACCCTAACCCTTACCCTAACACTGACACTAATCTGTACGGTAACCCTAACCCTAAACCTAACCCTAACCTTAACTGTAACCCGTACCGTAACCATAACCCTAAACTTAACCTTTCCCTGAACCGTAACCCTACCCTAACCCCAACGCTACCCGTAACCCTAAACCACAACTGTACAGCAACCCTAACCGCAACCCTAACCTCACCGTAACCCTTAACTTTACCGTAACACTAAACCTAAGCATAAACCTAACCTGTACCGTAACCCTAACCCTAACCCTAGACCTAACCTTAACCCTAACCCATACAGAAACCATAAACCTAAACCTAACCCTAACCTGTACCGTAACCATAAACCTAACACTAACCATAACCCTAACTCTAACCTGTATGGTAACCCTAACCCTAACCCTAACCCTAACCCTAACCTGTATGGTAACCCTAACCCTAACCCTAACCCTAACCTGTACCACAAACCTAACCATAACCCTAACCCTAACCCTGACGCGGACACTAATCTGTCCGGTAACCCTAAATCTAACCCTAACGCTAACCCTAACTCGTACCGTAACCATAAACCTAAACCTAAACTTACGCTGAACCGTAACCCTTACCCTAACCCCAAACCTACTCGTAACCATAAACCACAATTGTACCGCAACCCTAACCATAACCAAAACCTTAACCCTACCCTAAACGTAACCCTTACCTGTACCGTAACACTAAACTTAACCCTAAACCTAACCTTTACCGTAATCCTAACCCTAACACTAAACCTAACCTTAACCCTAACCAGAAATGAAAACCTAACCCTAACCCTAACCCTAACACTAACCTGTACCGTAACCCTAACAATAAAGTAACCCTAACCCTAATTGTACCATAACCCTCAACCTAACCCTAACCCTAAGCCTACACTGTACCATAACCCTAACCGTAACCCTAACCGTAACCCTAACCATAACCCTAACCTGTGCCGTAACCCTAACACGACCCCTAAACCTAAAACTAACTGGTACCATAACCCTAACCCTAACACTAAACCTAACCCTAACCATAACCTGTACCGTAACCCTAAACCTAACCCTAACCCTAAACCTATCTGGTACCGTAACCCTAAGCATAACCCTAACAGTAACCCTAACCTTACCCTAACCTGTACCGTAACCCTAACCCTACCACTACCCCTAACCCTAACCTGTACCGTAAACCTAACCCTACCACTAAACCTAACCCTAACCTGTACCGTTACCCTAACCGTAAACCTAAACCCAACACTAACCCTACACCTAACCACTACCGTAAACCTAATCCTAACACTAACCCTAACACTAACCCTAAACTTAACCCTAAACTGTACAGTACCTAACCCTAAAGCTAACCGTAACCTAACCCTAAAATGTACCATAACCCTAACCCTAACCCTAACCCTAACCCTAACCATAACCTGTACCGTAACACTTACCCTAACACTAAACCTAAACTGTTCCCTAACCCTAACATTAAACCTTCCCCTAACCTGAACCAAAACCCTAACCCTAATCGTAACCCTACCCGTAACACTAACCCAAAATAGTACCGCAACCCTAATCGTAACCATAACCCTAACCCTAACCCTAACGGTTACCGTTTCCTGTACCGTAACGCTAACACTAACCCTAAACCTAACCTGTACCGTAACCCTAACCCTAACCCTATACCTAACCTTAACCCTAAACTGTACCGAAACCCTAACCCTAACCCTAAACCTAACCTGTATCATAACACTAACACTAAAATTTACCCTAACCTGTAACGTAACCTTACACCTAACATTAATCGTAACCTGTCCCGTAACCCTAACCCTAACCCTAACCCTAACACTAACATGTACCGTAACCATAACCCTAACTCTAACCCTAAGCTAAATTGTATGGTCACACTAAACCTAACCCTAAACCTAACCCTACCCTGTACCGTAACCCTAAACCTAACCCTAACCCTAAACTTTACCGTAACCCTAAACCTCACCTTAACCCTTACTCTAAACATAACCTGTACCCTAACCCTAACCCTAAAACTAACCTCTATGGCAAACCTAACCCTCACCCTAACACTGACCCTAACCCTAACCAGTACCGTAACACTAACCTAACCCTAAAACTAAACCTTACCCTTAACATAAGCTTAACCTCAACACTAACTCTAACCCTAACCGTAACTGTAACTCTAACCTGTCCCGTACCATAACCGTAACCCTAAACCCAACCCTAAGCCTAACCCTAACCACTACCATAACCCTAACCCTAACCCTAACTCTAACCTGTACCGTAACCCTAACCCTAACCCTAACCCTTACCGTAACCCTAAACCTCACCTTAACCCTAACTCTAAACATAACCTGTACCCTAACCCTAACCCTAAAACTAACCGCTATGGCAAACATAACCCTAAGCCTAACACTAACACTAACCCTAACCTGTACCGTAACACTAACCCTAACCCTAAAACGAAACCTTACCCTAAACATAAGCTTAACCCTAACCCTAACCCTAACCCTAACCTGTACCGTAACCCTAAAACTAACCCTAACTCTAAACTTAACCCTAACCCTAACCGTAACCCTAACGCTAACCCTAAAACTAACCGTTACCTGTAATGTAACCATACCCCTAACCGTAACCCTGCCCTGTACCGTAACACTAACCCTTACCCTAAACATAACCTGTACCGTAACGCTATCCCTAACACTAACCCGAACCCTAAACTGTACCGTAACCATAACCTAAACCTAACCCTACCCTGAACCGAAACACTAACCCTAACCCCAAAACTACCCGTACCCCTACACCACAACTGTACCGCAAGACTAACCGTAACCCTAACCCTAATCCTAAATCCAACCTTAACCCTAATCTGTACCAAAATCCTAAGCCTAACACTAACCTGTACCGTAACACTAACCCTAACCCTAAACCTAAACCTAAACCTTTCCTGTACCCTAACCATAACCATAACACTAACCGTATCCCTTAATTGAATCGTAAACCTAACCCTAAGCCTAACACTAAACCTAACCCTAAACCTACCCCGTACAGTAACCCTAACCTTAACACTAACAATATCCTGTCACGTAACCAGAAACCTAACACTAAGCATAATCCTAACTATAACCTATACTGTAACCCTAACCCTAAATCTAACAGTAACCCTAACTTGTTCCGTAACCCAAACCCTAAACCTAACCCCAACCTGTACCGTAACCCTAACCCTAAACCTAACCTGTACCGTAACCCTATCCCTAACCCTAAACCTAACCGTAACTTGTACCGTAACCCTAACCTAACCCTAAACCTAAACCTAACCCTAACCCTAACCCTAACTCTAACCTGTATGGTAACACTACCCCTAACCCTAACCCTATACCTAAGCGGTACCGTAACCCTAACCCTACCCTAATCCTAACCGTAACCCTAACCAGTACCGTATCCCTAACCCTAACCTCAACCTAACCCTAAACTGTACCGTTACCCTAACCCTAAACCTAACACTAAGCCTAACCTGTACCGTAACCCTAAACCGAAGCCTAACCCTAATGCTAACCTATACCGTAACCCTAACCCTAACCCTAACCACAACAATAATCATTAGCATAACCCTAACCTGTATGGTAACCCTAACCCTTACCCTAACCCTAACCCTAATCATAACCATAACCATAACCTGTACCGTAACCCTAACCCTACCACTAAACCTAACCCTAACCTGTACAGTAACCCTAACCCTAACCCTAACCCTACAACTAACCTGTAACGGAACCCTAAACCTGACTCTAACCCTAAGCCTAATGCTAACCTATACACTAACCCTAACCCTAAACCTAACCGTAAACATAACTTATACCATAACCGTAACCCTAAACCTAATCCAAAGCTTAACCCTTACCTGTACCGTAACACTTACCCTAAACCTAAACCTAACCTGTTCCCTAACCCTAACATTAAACCTAACCCTAACCTGAACCAAAACCCTACCCCTAACCGTAACCCTACCCGTAACACAAACCCAAAATAGTACCGCAAACCTAACCTTAACCCTAACCCTAACCCTAACGGTTACCGTTACCTGTACCGTAACGCTAACACTAACCCTACACCTAGCCTGTACCGTAACCCTAACCCTAACCCTATACCTAACCTTAACCCTAAACTCTACCGAAACCCTAACCCTAACCCTAACCCTAACCCTCATCTGTACCGTAACACAAACCCAAACACTTACCCTAAACTTTACCTTAACCTTACCCCTACCATTAATCGTAACCTGTACCGTAACCATAACCCTAGCCCTAACCCTAACTCTAAACCTAACCCTAACACTAACACTACTGTAACCCTAACACTAACTCTAACCCTAAGCTAAATTGTACCGTCTCCCGAAACCTAACCCTGACCCTAACCCTACACTGTACCGTAACCCTAACCCTAACCCTAACCCTTACCGTAACCCTAATCCTCACCTTAACCCTAACTCTAAACATAACCTGTACCCTAACCCTAACCCTAAAACTAACCGCTATGGCAAACATAACCCTAACCCTAACACTAACACTAACCTTAACCTGTACCGTAACACTAACCCTAACCCTAAAACGAAACTTTACCCTAAACATAAGCTTAACCCTAACACTAACCCTAACCCTAACCCTAACCCTAACCTGTACCGTAACCCTAAAACTAACCCTAACTCTAAACTTAACCCTAACCCTACCCGTAACCCTAACGCTAACCCTAAACCTAACGGTTACCTGTAATGTAACCATACCCCTAACCGTAACCCTTCCCTGTACCGTAACACTAACCCTTACCCTAAACATAACCTGTACCGTAACGCTATCCCTAACACTAACCCGAACCCTAAAGTGTACCGTAACCATAACTCTAAACCTAACCCTACCCTGAACCGTAACACTAACCCTAACCCCACAACTACAAGTAACCCTAAACCGCAACTGTACCGCAACCCTAACCGTAACCCTAACCCTAACCCTGAATCTAACCTTAACCCTCACCTGTACCAAACCCTAACCCTAACACTAACCCTAAACCTAAATTGATCCATAACCCCAAACCTACCCCTACCCCTAACCCTAACCTGTACCGTAAAGCTAACGCTAACTCTAACCCTAAACCTAAATTAGTCTATAACCCTAAACCTAACCCTAATCCTAACCCTATCCTGTTCCGCAACCCTAACCCTAACCCTATCCTGTACCCTAACCCTAACCCTAACCCTAACCCTAACCCTAACCTCTATGGCAAACCTTACCCTTACCCTATCCCTAAATCTAACCCTAACCTGTACCGTAACCCTAACCCTAACACTTACCCTAAACTGTACCGTAACCCTACCCCTATCCCTAAACCTAACCTGTACCGTAACCCTAACCCTAAACCTAACCCTAAATCTAACACTAACCTGTAACGTAACCCAACCCTAACACTAAACCTAACCCTTAATTGGTCCGTAACCCTATCCCTAACCCTAAACCAAAACCTTACCCAAAACCTAAACATAACCCTAACGCTAACCCTAACCGTAACGTATCCCAAACCTGTACCGTAACCCTAACCGTAACCCTAAAAACAACCCTAAGCCTAACCCTAACCAGTTCCGTAACCGTAACCATAATCCTAAACCTAACCCTAACCTTAACCCTACTCTAACTCTAACCTGTACCGTAACCCTAACCCTAACCTTAAGGCTAACCGTAACCCAAAACCTAACACTAACCCTAACGCTAACCCTAACCCTAACCCTTACATCTTCCGTAACCATACCCCTAACCGTAACCCTAACCTGTACCGTAACCCTAACCCTAACCCTTACCCTTACCCTAACCCTAACCCAAACCCTACCAGTAACCCTAACCCACAACTGTACCTCAACCCTATCCGTCACCCTACCTTAACCCTTACCGTAACCCCTCCCTGTACCGTACACTTACCCTAAACCTAAACCTAACCTGTACTGTAACCCTAAACCTAACCCTAACCTTAACACTAACCCTAACCCTAACTCTAACCTGTACCGCAACCCTAACCCTAACCTTAACAATAACCATAACCCTATACCTGACACTAATCTGTACGGTAACCCTAACCCTAACCCTAACCCTAACCTGTACCGTAACCTATCCTATCCCTATCCTTAACCCTAAACCTAACCATAACCTGTACTGTAACCCTAACCTAACCCTAAACCTAAACCTAACCCTAACCCTAACCCTAACTCTAACCTGTATGGTAACCCTACCCCTAACCCTAACACTATACCTAACCGGTACCGTAACCCTAACCCTACCCTAATCATAATCATAACAATAACCAGTACCGTATCACTAACCCTAACCTCAACCTAACCCTAAACTGTACCGTTACCCTAACCCTAAACCTAACACTAAGCCTAACCTGTACTGTAATCCTAAACCGAAGCCTAACCCTAATGCTAACCTATACTGTAACCCTAAACCTAAACCTAACCGTAACCATAACTTGTACCATTACCCTAAACCTAACCCTAAACCTAACCTGTACCGTAAACCTAACCCTAAACCTAAACATAACCATAACCTGACCCGTAACTCTAACCCTTACCGTGACCTAACCCTAAACATAACGTGTACCGTAACCCTAACCCTAAACCTAAAATTAATGCTAACCTGTACCGTAACTGTAAACCTAACCCTAACCCAAAACCTAACCTGTATGGTAACCCTAAACCTAAAACTAACCCTAACCTGTACGGTAACCCTAACCCTAACACTAACCCTAACCTGTAATGTAACCCTAACCCTAACCCTAACACTAACCACAACAATAACCATAAGCATAACCCTAACCTGTATGGAAAGCCTAACCCTTACGCTAACCCTAACCCTAATCATAACCATAACCTGTACCGTAACACTAACCCTAACCCTAACCCGAACCACAACAATAACCATTAGCATAACCCTAACTTGTATGGTAACCATAACCCTTATCCAAACCCTAACCCTAATCATAACCATAACCATAACCTGTACCGTAACCCTAACCCTACCCCTAAACCTAACCCTAACCTGTACAGTAACCCTAACCCTAACCCTAACCCTAACCCTAACCCTAACCCTAACCCTAACCTGTACCGGAACCCTAAACCTGACTCTAACCATAACCCTAATGCTAACCTACACACTAACCCTAACTCTAAACCTAACCATAACCATAACTTATACCATAACCCTAACCATAACCCTAATCCTAAGCTTAACCCTAACCTGTACCGTAACCCTAACCCTAACCCTAACCTTTACTGTAACCCTAACCCTAACCATAAACCTAATGCTAACCCGTACGGTAACCGTAACCCTAACCCTATCCGTAACGTGTACCGCAACCCTAACCCTAAACCTAACACTAAACTGTACGGTAACCCTAACCCTAACCCTAACCCTAACCCTAACCCTAAACTGTACCGCAACCCTAACCTAAACTAACCCTAACCCTAACCGTAACCCTAATCCTAACCCTAACCCTAACCTGTACCGTAACACTAACCCTAACACTAACTCTAAACCTAACCCTAACTTGTACTGTAACACTAACCCTAACACTAACCCTAAACGTAAATTGTACTGTAACCCTAACCCTAACCCTAACCATTACCGTTACCTGAACCATAACCCTAACCCTAACCTTAACCTTAACTCTAACCTAACCTGTAACCTAACCTTACCCCTAACCCTATCCTCTATGGCAAAGCTAACCCTAACACTGACACTAAACCTAACCCTAACCTGTACCATAACAGTAACCCTAACCATAACCCTAAACCTAACCCTAAACCTAATATCAACCCTAACCCTAATCCTAACCCTTACCGTAACCATAAACCTAACCTGTACCATAACCCTAACCATAACCCTAAACCCAACCCTAAGCATAACCTTAACCACGACCGTAAACCTAACCCTAACCCTAACCCTAACACAAACCCTAAGCTCTCCCGCAACCCTAACCTAACCCTAATCCTGA